>JANXHW010000003.1:99600164-99637664 GCA_026170595.1 Plestiodon gilberti rubricaudatus
CAATAAAAACTAACATTTTTAAGGCGACGGATAGAGGCCTGACTGTGTTGGGGGCACATTATTGAGAAATCTGCACCACTAGAGAGTGGCAGGGGAATGTCAGGCCCTGGCTATTCTCTCTCATTCCACCCATGACTGTGAAAACACAGCCATAACTAGTCGTTGATAGCCTGAAAAGGAGCAAGAAAAGGAAGAATATCGAAAGCAAGTATTGTACCGTGGGGTGGCGACGATAAGCCTAAATTTGAAAAATAGCTGTGTGTATTATTCACTACATTAACATAGTTAGAGTTTAACCAATATCCGTACAAAAAGAGCAATTTGCATTTACCTAAACCTGCATACCAAGCTTATAAATCTATTCTTTATTTCAATAAAATGGGCATTCTGTATAATTTTGGTTGTCTGCATTTTATTGTCAATTACTTTCAGCTCCAAGAGGATTTCCTCTACCCCATTATTCCTGTTAATGTAATGATTCTTTAGCAAACACAGAATTTTAGCTTCTTACTTTGCATGCACATCTCCAGGCAAAGAAAAATGGTGCATGGTTTTCCACACACGTAGTGTTTATTTTATAAATTCTGAAAACAATTAGGAGCGATAACAACAAACAACAGCCAGCAGCAATTATTTAAATGCTATTTAATATGCAGACAACCTTGTAAAATGGTCTTTTTTTAGATGTGCAGTTGGAACACATTACTTTTACATTGACAGTATAGTATTTATGTTTATTATTGATGTAATTTAATTAAATTGATGGTTTTATATTCACTTGTGGTAGTCTTCCCAGTGTTGGCATAAAAGAGACATAATATACATTTTGTTATCCTTTTCTTGGGAAAACTGGGAAGATGCTAACAAGAACCCCTTGTCCAGATGAATCCATTGACTGAGAAGGGATCTGAAACCAGAACACTCAGTTCCCAATGTAAACAGATCCTCTGAATCACGTTCTCAGACACACTGCGTAAGTCGGGCACACACAATTCTCTTTAGGCTTTACAAGGCAGACTATAGAATAACTTCCATTGCATGCGACTTGTGTTCATTAGATCATATTATGCATGTTAAGTCTTCAAAATTAATCCATATTACATACTTTAAGATGTCAGTATAACGCAAAAAAAAATATGTGCATTTCAATGCCACGAAGCAGCCTTATGCATTTGAAGCAACACACATTTCCTTCAAAAACAAAACACGACTTGAGAGAACGCATCTCAAGGTCAATTGAAACAGGGGCGCACCAGGAAAGAAGTGTTTAAACTGCAGCAGACTTAACAGCTTAACCAATAAAGCTACTCTAGCCTTCAGTCAATGGGAATCAAAACAATGATTTCAAACTATTTTATTCAATCTACAGGCAGGATTACTAGGTGATGGAGCTTTTTTTCTTCTTCTGAACTACAGAAAGTAGCCCTTTTCTGATCGTTTTGAAAGGTTCCTTTCAACAGGGGCATATTATGCATCTTCTTTTCATGGCTGCAGTCACAAGTACGATGATTATATTTTTAAATTTATGTTTTGCATTCATTTTGCAGTGCTCAAAATCTTTCAGTCCCCTTGAACCAAAGTCCATATCCTCTCATCTGCTGTTCTGTGAAAGTCTCAAAATAGCAAGAGTCTGAAATTCTGCCACTTAGTAGAATTGATTTCTTTCAATCAACCCCCAAGTTGCCAACGAGATCAGATTGGTATTTTTTTTTTTTTGTAAATGAAGTCATTTGCTGCCATAAGCAGAACAAAGGTAATGACCCAAAATAGGATAAATTACCACATCAATCATCATCATTAGGGTGTCCCCCTCCTGAAAAAAAAATCTGAAAACTGTCAATAAGGAATTCAAAAGATCATGTAGATTAAAGCTTGCTCTCTTTCTCAGCCCCTGCCCCTTCGCACTTGCTTCAGTCTAACTTAAAAATAACATGCGGGACTTTAATAACATATTTCATAGCGGGGCATAAGAAGGCTGGACTAAGATTCCATTGTAAATTAGCCTGCAAAATTGCCTTAATCGTTACACTCAAAGATGTCCTCTAGGTTTTGTCCTGAGGAAAGAAGGGGAAAAAAAAGCTCTCTCTAAATGCCATTGTGTGTCATCTCGGCTGAGCCTCCTGCCTAGCGGGGACATTGAAGTTGGGCAGCGGCAGGAGCCGCGTCTCAGGCTTTAAGGACTACAGTAAATCTTCAAACAATTTATCCAAACAAAGGCCAGCGTGTAGAGAGAAAAATACACGGGAAGCAGATGAATAAGCAACATCAATTATGGGGGGTTGACCTTTCTTGCCCTGCACCATGGCACAGATTTCACACCAAATCGCAGCAGATTGAAGTTGACATGCCTGGAGTGAACGCACCGGTCTCCACAATGTTGCCACTCTGCATTCACCAGGGCTGCTGAGAAAAGGAGAGGAGAGGGAAAATGAAGCTGAGGAGAGGTGTGTGTGAGTGTGAGTGTGTGCGAGTGTGTGTGAATGAGAAATCACACATAATAGTCCTGGGTTTATTTTTACAGAGAGCAAAATAGCTCAATTTGAGCACTTAGATGGTCGAAATTGGCTCGTGTGAGAAACAGAAGGTACATCCAAAGGGACAGCTGAGTTGGGTGCCTTGCGCTATATGGCCAGAAAAAGAAAGAAAAAGCAAACACAGTTTTGGACATTCATGTAGCTGGTAGGCGCAATAATAATAATAATAAGAACAACAACAACAACACACACTCACTCAGAGTGAATAGGCTGATCAACCTAGCAAGGGTGTTGTGGAAGGTATTAAAGAACATAAAGATATTAACAATGTACAATTAGTTTTTTGTTCCTAACCACAAGAGCGTGCGCACGCACACACACTGCATGAATGCTATTCTGCTTAGTTTGAATTTCTTGCTGAAACAACAAGTGGATCAAGACAGCCTGATAGTTACAAACTTAGCTCCTTTTTGTTCAGCTATGTTAAAAAAACTACTCTTTTAAAACATAGGTTTTTTATCAGAGGTATAAGTCATGAAAAGAATTGTCTAGAAGAGATAAAACCATTCAACCCAAGTACAAGCCACATTGACTAATGTGTATCAATTAAAATTCAGGTTCTGGCCTTTGAAACAGTCTACTTAAAGATTTCCCTCCCTACACTGGCTGTAGACAGATGATTATTAAATATTTATACATCTGCAAAAGGCAATGTAGAAGCATTGGCTTTGTTTATCCAGCAAAACACACACACACACACACACACACACACAAGATCACCATATAAGATCACCATATATTTTACACCATATATAAAGGCAATTAAGGGTGATCATTTTATTTAGTTGCTTCATCACCTGATTATTCACAAAACAGATCAGTTAACCATCTTGCCAGACTCCAAAAAAGATTAGTACCAGTTGTCACACAACGGGTACTATCTAGTGGGATGTTCTTCTCTTGTGAAAGTCCCATTTAAATGAATGAGAGGTATGTAGGATTTTTGCACAACTCCCATTCATTTTAGTGGAGTCTGCAGTAGGATTACTGCAGTAAGCTAGAGAAATGCAATTACTTTCCCCCCTCACTTTTCAGCAGAAGATAAAGAAGCTACTGCCCCTCCCACCAGCTGCCTCACCCTAGCGTTTAGCCCCTCCCTAGCCTTATAGTGAAATTGCAGCCTGTTCCTGCGGTATGATTGAGGTGAGTAGACAATCTTTGCTCTTAGATTCAGGCGGCAGAGGGAGCTGCACAGTGGACAGGTGCCCTGGGTAGGTATGGGCTGCTGATGTCAACAGGAGCGCTGGTCCACCGAGCAACTACATATTTGTCTGGCACTGAAGACTGCAGCTCCCTCTGCCACCAGTTCCCTCTGCCAAGACTTTCCACTCACCTCCATCATCCTGCAGCAGTGCTTTAGTTGCTGTGGGGATTAAGTATACAAGGTTAGAGGAGGTTTGGACACAAGAGTTGGGAAGGGAATAGGCAGGAAGAACAGCAGCTGCCTTTCCTCCCACTGCAACAGGAGCATTCAATGTAACTGCCTTTCTCCAGCCAACTGATCTGGCAACACTAGCCGGCACACAAAAATTACATGCCCATTGTTGTTGTTTTTTTATGCTCATTCTCAGAATCAGGCTCGATTTTGATTTTTTAATGCTCATTCTCAGAATCAGGCTCGATTTTGATTAATATTTGTTAAGATGCTTCCACAAATTGTTTCAATGAGCAAAGACAGCCAAAGAGTAACCCAAAAGGAGGTACACCTCATTAAAGAGCACTGTTGGGCACAACGTCTAGAGCTACCATTGTGGCATGATGGTAGCGTTGCCTCCCCCATGTTGACCTTGCTGGCTTATGTAAGCCGCTATTCTCTCAGCCTGTGCTCCCCGCTCCTCAACCTAGAATATAGGGGTAATTCTGACCAACCTTGCAAGGTTACTGAAGACTAGAAAGACAATAAAAGCTAACTCATCTGAACACTTCAAAGTGCTATTCAACAAAGTGATTTCCTTTGCACAAAGACCCTATTACTTTTATGTTCTACAAAATTCTTAGACCAAGTTGGCACCCAAATGTTGGCCATTAGCAACGGTCACCTTAGACGTCCCATTGTCACAACATCAAGTGCAGGATATGCAGTTAAATTACTATGTTTTTCATCTCCATGTAAGCCAACCCAAACTATCTGGATGACCGTCCTTTCCATTACTTACAGAAAAACTAAGTTTTCCTCTCTTTTAAATACAATATATTTCGTGTGTGAGAGAGAGAGGGGTCCTGTTTCATGTTCCAGGTGCCTTTGATTATTAGTTTTATCTTCCTAAACCGCTCTTTTCTCCCATTTTCAACTTCCTCCCATATAAGAAGTTTTCTTCTTACTGGGAATTATTATAATTATTCTGGACTTGTGGCATGAAACACCCTGTAGTCAGGAGCTTTGTTGTGTGACAAGTATTTCAAGGCAGTTAGTACCTCTTTGGTTCTTTCTGGTGCCTCCATAAATTAAAGAGTTGCCTACTTCCGAACATTACTCATGAGATGGTCTTGCTAAAACAGTGTTTCAGGAGCATAAAGCACAGGAACGGGCCATCAACATGAAAGAAGAAGCAGAAATTCTCCAAATAAATCCCTGCTAGGCAACCACAGGAGATCTGATACTTGCTTCCAGGGTTCTTACCTATCCTAGGTCCTGAAATGTTCTATCTAGTATATGGCCAGTGGCTATACCAGTGGTGGCCAACCCGTAACACGCCATGTGCCACATTTTACGTAGATAATCTTGAGCGTGCCACTTTAAATAAATGAATGAATTAATTAATTAATAAGTAAATAAATCTAAGCTAATGAAAATGTTTAAAGCACAGTGACAGCGCAAGAATAAGGTGCAGTGAGGTGCAGAGACCTCCTCTAGTGCCATAGGCTTGGAAAGGCACACTGGGGTTGAGAAAGAGAGACGGATTTCAGCGCTCGGCTCAAACAGCAGTGCGTGCCACTTCAAAAGGCTCGGCGTGCCACTAAGTGGCACCCGTGCCGTGGGTTGGCCACCTATGGACTATACCCTGACCAGTGTGATATAGTAGTTCCCTGCTCAGCTGTGAAGTGGGTAACCCTTCAGCCAGTTGCTATCTCTCAAACTAACCTCCCTCATAGGGTTGCTGTGAAAATGGGTGGAAGAATGCCCATTGTAAGCCAGCTTGAACTCCTTGGAGGAAAGGCAGACATTATTCTTACTATTAATAATACACAAATCCAAGGGACTGACTGCGAAATATTGTCTCTGTCATTCCTCACCTGAATGTCCATGTAGCAGCCAGCATAGCATCCACACAGACACAAAGAAATCATCTGTATTCCAAATATTACTTATCTGCACATGAGATTAAAACTCAGATTTTTCAAATTTCCTATTTAAATCTCAAGGTTAATTTTTCCATTATGGAAACTTGTGTACAAACATGAGTAAAGCATATACCCATGGCGTTCCATGTTATGCGAGATCCTTTCTCGTCTCTCTTTGTCCACTGAGTGACAATGAGAATTTTGGTTTAGCTCGCTTGTTGAGCATTCTGTCTGTAACATGGTATTTCATTTGAACACTGCAATATCAATAAAATTTAGTACTCGTGATTAGAACACGACCACCAGCTTGACCCCCAAAACACACTCACAAGGTGGAGAGGGAAATAAGATGCCAAACACATTGTAATGCAATGTCTGCCTTGGAGATTGAGATAAATGAATTAAAAGGTGGTGTGCACATTCAGGATGCAATTCTACATTTCAAGTTCAGATATGACCCCCACCCACCCAAAGTTGCAAAACATGCTGTAATGTGATGTCTCCCTTGTGTACTGAGAGATGAAAATGAAACAATATAAATTATTACAGTATATTTTCTCTAGTTGGAGTTCATATCACAACCTAATCTATGTGCCTACCTACTTTGAAGGGTAGGGCAGAGTATTTCCGAAATGCATTGTATAGTGATAGCTGAAGCAAGGCCTCTCAGACATTGCGTGTTGTTCGGTTAACCATGTCAACATTGAATATACTGTAATATGCCATTGTGACCCAGAGTCAAATATTGGTTCCCTGAACTCCATACACATGAGTGTACAGACAAAAAAAAAACTCCAACCCTCTGATCTCGCTCTCACACTTTTCAGGATACTTGAAATATGCAGGTGTGTGGCTCTTATTTTCGTAACTTGTGTGATCTGGGGCCCACAGTTATGACGTTCTTCACCAACACTGGACAAAAATGGATCCTGCAAACTAGGATGTCCAACACATGTAAAGGATTACAGTAACTATATGCCAGGATTTAAGAACTTTATAGGATTCAAGATACCGGTACTTAAATTCTATTGTTGCAAGAAAGGTAAATGAATTTCTGTAAACAGAAATTAATGGCACTAAACTACCCAAGACATGCCGGACATCAGACTAAAAACAGGAGAAGCCAGACAAGACGGAATGAAATGAATAAAATCATTATTATCACTAAAACTGAACAGTCACGGGTTAGTCAAGACAAAGTCCATTATTATAGAGACATTTATATCTGTAAGTTGTCAGAGCTACTACTTATGCAAGAAGCAATCGAGATAGGTAACTGCCTTTTTTCTTTTTTACGATTTCACACATTCCCTAATTAATTCAAGAAGATTTCTAGTTTTAGATAATATTATTCCTTTTATCACTTGCCATCCAGCACTTGGTATAATGTCAACACTTACATCTTTTCCCCCCTCACCAAAATCATTTTAAAAACATTTTTTTATCCTAAAATGTTCACCTCGATTTAAAAAAAAAATTATCTCAAAGATAAGAGATTTCTTTCCATTTCAGTCCCACAACAAGGAGAATGTCAGCACAGCTCTTTTGACAGACAAATTATTGAATCAAAGAAAGAATATGCCATTAAACCCACAGGTTAGGAAGTGTCAGGAATGGCTTAAAGAGATATTCCATTTATCTTCAAAACATGCACGGAATGTCACTAATGTGTGTTTATCATGTATAATCAGACAAAGAAAATATCGAAATAAAGTACTCCTGCATACAATAGAAGAGTCTCCTTCCATCTCTCAAGATATCAGTGCTATTCAAATAGAATAATAATGATGAAACCCTTTTTTTCTTGAAAATGGAAATCAAGCGAAATGTAGATAGAAATGATTTTCTGTAGTTGATGTACATTTCTAAAAGTGCATTAACAGGAAATCCAGAACTTTTTAGGTCAATTATATTGTCAGCATTGTCAATGCCACTGAAATGAATACCTAAGCAGCACATATTCCTGCTGGAACAGAGATAGAGAGTGAAATCCTGCATTCTTTTATACCAGGAGGAGGAGGAGGAGGAGATTGCACAGAAGGATTTAAAGAACTACTTTGTTACACAGCCGTTCTGTTCTGACAAATTTTGCTGCAAACAGTATTCAGTTCAGCTCTGTGCTGCGTACAAAATAGTCGCAGCAACATTTGAATAAATCACTGTTAATTTATGATTTTCTCCTATTTTCAGTTTCCTTTTTGAGCCCACTGCAGCAAGCACATTTAAAAAGGTATTCCTTGTGTATTTGCCACATTAAAAAAAAATAAAAAATTCTCACCTTTCCTCCTCAGAATGTAAATCTTTTGGTTCTCCCCTTCCTGCAACTGACCATTTTTTTTCTCCACAACAGTTCTATGAGGTAGGCTAAATGGGAAAGAGTGGCTAACCAAAGGTCGCCCAATATGAGCTTTAATAGTTGAGTGGGATCCTGAACCAGGGTCTACCCAGGCCAAGTTCTCTTTTCTTTACAACACTCTTTTCTACTCCACCGCTGGTGGTTTGGGATCCGTGTGCGTGTGTGTCATGACATGATTTTTAGGTGGATTGCACCATCCTGATTTTCTCTTCGTTGGTGTTTAGTCTCTTGTTTAAGCAGATGGAGAAGAACAGAATTGTCAGGTGCAAAGTGAGGACAGAGTTTCACAACTGTATTGAAGTGGGAACGTCAAAAGGTGCAGCTTTTCTCACCCTGGCATAGCAAGCCTGCACCTGCTGACGATCCCCCCTTTTACACAATTGTCCTTGACATCCAATCACTCAAGAGAGAAAAGAGGGGGGGGAGAGAGAGAGATGATGGACATATGTAATAAATAATTTAAATTGGGTCCTATGTTGCAGGTTAGGATTGAAGCAGATCTTGGGCCTGAGACAACTGAAGATAACTACACCATAGCACATTGGCTAGCTAATCCCATCACAAAATCCATGCTAACCTGATGATTCCGCCATCAATACACCAAGCTTTCTTTGTTGGTTTAATAAATTTATAAACCACTATTTAAAATAAATGTTCACAAAGTGATGAACATAAAGACAAACATTAAAAAAACACAATTTTTTAAAAGCGAGAAATCGAACATACTAAAAATTCAGTAGATAAAAATACCAGGAGCCACAACTTTCACCTCCGTAACCAACATGCTCTCACACAAGTGCTGTCACACACAAACACACCAACAATAAAAAAATTCAACAATATGCAGTGGTCACAAATGTTTTGCAGTTCAACCACTATACTACAGTTGGGCACCCTGAACACTGCTTAAAATAGACACTACTATGCTACATACTACAGGGCAAGGCCTCAAACTGAAACCCAACCCAAGATTTTCTGGCAGGTGAGTGACCCACAGTGCATGGAAACATATTTATTCTGCTCTCTTGAAATTTAAGTTCAGAATACAGGGGCTTTTCCATCACCACATGACACAGAAGCAGCAGCCATTTTATTAGATGTGGAAAAATGTAAAGTATCAGTAACTATCTAGCATAAGGAACACAATAGACATTACAGTGAGATGAGGCAAAGGTGTGAGGGAACCCAGTTCTGTCCATGACGTAGTTCTCATGGTAAACTTGTGTCTGGGCTCTACCACTTTAGATTGCAGGTGGGTATATAACACATCTCTACCGAGAGAAATCTGGATGGCAGGGAGAAACCTAGGCCTTTCTCCCTCTGACACTTACCTAATGTTTTATGGGTTGGTTCCGATGACATTTGTCCAACTTGTTTGCACAATTAGGTTATGTGGATGACCCCCCCATGTGATTAGGCAACTGCTCTCCAGTGTCTTGGGAGGGGGCGGAATGTGCACACCTACAGAGTGTGAACATCCTAACTGCATAAAAAAAGGGTCACGCAGATAAGAATAATCCCAACCAGTAAGATACGTAGGGAATTGTTTTTCAGTTTGGGGAGGGAGGCTTTCTTCATATGTTTCTAGTCAGAAGCAGAAGTTTACAGTAGTAAATATAAGTACTCTACACAAAACTCCATGAGAGCTATGCTTTACTTTCTTTTAAAGCAAGATTTAAGCCCCTGCCACTATTCAGTTAAAATATATCTTGTATGGGTGATCCACGTGGAGAATGGTAGAAGTAATGCTGGATTCATGCGATTCATGAACTCTACACTCTACTCTAAATTCTACACAAGTTTACCGCCTTAGTGAGGCCCATGTATATGTGGGGTACCTGCAGTTTACTATACAGAAGACATAATGAGCCAGGATGGTGTAGTGGTTTGGGAGTCGGACTTAGACCTGGAAGATCCAGGTTCAAATCCCCGCTCAGCCACGAAGCTTCCTGGGTGACCTTGGGCCAGTCACTATCTCTCAGCCCCACCTACCTCACAGGGTTGTTGTGAGGACAAAAAGGAGGGGAGGAAATATGTACACCACTCTGAGCTCCTTGGAGGAAGGGCGGTATAAAAATGTGAAAAATAAATAAATAAATAAATAAAATATTTGTAGGAGAAACCTGCCTTAGCATTGTCTCGAGATTTTTTTCTTCTTAGAAAAGAACCAAGTAATCCAAGTAAGCACCCCCATATGCTAAAAGCATGAGATTTTATTCATTAGGGCACAGTAGTTTAAAATGACCACAGTACATGTTCTTAAGAAGAGTTCAAAAACAGAAGTCTAAACTATCCATCCCTCTGCCAGCCAGTCTCCCCCAAGCAAAGCTCATATTAAAAATCATTTGGCAATCCAACAATGCTTGTATTTGTTTCTTTCTTGGGGAAGGAGCTTCTCTGACAGTGTATTACTATAGTTCATGACTTATAATTAGATGCCCTTTTTTCTAATAAAGCAGGGAGTTAACGCTTATTATCTTTAACAGAAATTAGTGGAGAAAGTTTGGGGGACACTTAACTCCTTCACTGGCAACTTAACGGAGAAAAAAAATACCATCAGGAGAGAAGGAAAAAATTGGACACCAGAAAAGTAAATAAAAAAAAAACATATCAAGAGAGAGGTCTGAGGCAGCATTTCAACACTTTGCCTCTTGAAAATTTAAATGAATGCTCCTTGAGAGCAAACTACAAAATGCTAACCTTGAAGTGTTGAGTGGCAGAAGGAATTATGGGTTATTGTACTGTCAAAATGCCAGACAGCTGTATGTTGAGTTACTGTGTTATTTAGACAATCAGAAACTTGGAAGCTAATGTGACTTTTTTTCCTTCCGTGTGAAAGCTCCTGACATGCGTCATGATAATTTCTAAAGGGACAAAATGTGAGGTAAAAAATAAAAGAAAAGAAAAAACCCTCATTGCCTTTAGGGAAACTGCCTCACAGGTAGAACGGTCCTGCCAGCAGAACAACATGTGTTACATGATTAATATTTCCGATTCCCAAACCGCAGAACTTGACTCCCCTGATTAGCCAGAATAGCCTTGTGCATATATGACCAAGTTCAGAAACGTACAAGTAATGGGTCTTAAGGTTTTAATTTCTAGGTCAAATAAGGTCAGCAACGTTTCACAAAGTACATGGCTAATTCTCTCTAGAAGAGGGTAAAAAGTTTGGAAACTAGTTTGGGTATACAGTAGTGGCAGAGAGCCTGAGCTATAACCAGCTCTAACCGCAGAGATACCAGATCAATGGATGGGCACACACTCCTCTTTTGAAAGGGAATAATCGCATGAATCCAGCATTATTACTTCTACCATTCTCCATGTGGATCACCCATACAAGATATATTAACTGAATGGTGGCAGGGGTTTAAATCTTTCTTTAAAAGAAAGTAAAGCATAGCTCTCATAGAGGAAGAGCAGGAAGGGAGAGGGATACAAAATTACAGTGACACAAATACAATAAATGAAATGAACTTCCCCATTAGTTACAATATTGGGGGAATGCTGTATCGGGGGAATGACTTCATGAGTGCACTGGGGCTGTGCATGGAGACATGTTTGAGAGTGCCACATGTTCACTGGCTTAGGTAAATGTACAGATTAGTTACCCCTTATCTGGACATCCAGACTATTCCAAAATCCAGACATTTTGGCAGCTATGACTTTAAACACAGACAGACACACAAACGTTTTCCAGAATCTGGCTGGCATACCACAAGGCATGCTGGGGCACAAAATTATTAAAAATATGGTATAAAATTACCTTCAGGCTATGTGTATAAGGTGTATATGAGACAAGTGAATTTTGTGTTTAGACTTGAGTCCCATCCCCCAAGATATCTCATATATTTATGCAAATATTCCAAAATCCAGACAAATCCGAAATCCAGAGAACTTCCCGTCCCAAGTAGTCTGGCTAAAGGATACTCAACCCGTATTACAATTCCAACGTTATGTCTATTTGATGTGGTTCCCAGAGTTCTGAAGGCTACATTCCTATCTTCTGTAAAGCCTTCTGAAGGCATTTTCTGAAGAAGGGTTGTGTGTTTTTGCCAGTTTGGCAGATTTACTTACACACCCCCATAGAAGTGAGCACCACACACAGTGCTCATTTACTAACTCTAACTGTGTAAATTTCTAAATTGCTTCAACATCTTCCTTTAGAAGAAGAGGAAGCTTCAAGGTCAAACTTTATCTGGAGTTCATTTCATCCTTCAGTTTTGCTACAAATGCAACAAGCAAGCAAAACCAGAATTAGAACCACACGAGATTTAGTTTTGCACCTCCAGAATTATTGGACAATCATAAAAATTATGTTGAGGTGTGAGCCTCAGTTGAATTAAAGGTAACATTTCAATAAAAAGACATTTCAATTATGGTTGGCTCTGGTTAAGGGGTTTAAATGAGAAATGCCTTGTCTTTTCCTTTTTCCAGCTTATTAATTTTTATTTTTATTTGACAGTTAACCTAATGCTAAGATAATACTGTGTAACTTTAATGCTGAAAATTGATATATAGCCATAGGCCATGCTTTTGATGGATGGGCTCTGCCTTTGTACCAGAAGCCATACAATTTGATTACTATTGTTCACATTGAACCAAGTTGATGAATATTCTAAAGATTAATATTTGACTGAATAAAAAAAAAAAAGACTGTTACAATAAGCTGTGCAACGCTGCTACCTCTGAAGCACCTTCTAAATGTAATATAGCTAACCGAACAAAAAGTGACATATCCTAAAGTGGATCATTGCACCCTCCACCCCCTTCATTTTATCATTTCCCATTTTCATTTTGTTCTGCAGCAAAGAATTAACAGCTGTGGTCCCAATTCATGCAATACTCTTTCTAACAGCGCAATCCTGCGCAATCACTGCGCAAGCACTGGAGCGTGTCGGGTGGGGCGGGCCGCCAGGGGGGCGACGCGTGCAGAGGGGTTATGCGCGGCCCCGCGCGCCACCCCCGCTGTCGAGCCCGAGCCGGGTCCGAAGAGGGCCTGGATGCGTCCACTCCAGCCGGCGGCTCGGCCTCTTTGACTAGGCCCTCCCTCAGCGGCGTTATGCACATGCGCCAAAATGCGGCGACAACGCCACTGAGGGCAAAAGGGCAGTCTTTTGCCCTCAGTGGCGTTGTGCGCATGTGCCAAAATGGCAACGCCGCCACTGAGGGCAAAGGGCAGTCTTTTGCCCTCAGCCGGCAAAAATGGCGGCTGTTGTGCGCATGCGCACAACACCGAAAACAAAAGGGCGACGCGCGCATTCGCGGCCCCCAGGCGATGCACGCCTGCCCTGGGCAGCACGCGCGCTAGTGACGCTACTCATCCTGCGTAAGGATCTGGCCTGTGGCCGAGGGCTATCCACCAGATCCTGCGCACCGGTGGCCAGGCTGCCGCCAAGCCAGAGGTCTACTCGGGGAAGGGGACATTTGTCCCCTTCCCCAGGTGTAAATTCCAGACAGTCTGACCGGCCTATTCAGATTTCTGCCAGCAAAATCGCTGGCGGAAGTCGGAGGTGGCCGTGTAACAGCACAGCCGCCCGGCGGGGACCGGAATATGGCCGAGGCTATACCCCGCCCCCTCCCAGGCTGGATAGGCCAATGGCCCCCCTCCCTCACCCGGCGAAACCCCCCCCCGCGCCCGCCGGATCCCTGCTTACCTGGTCCAGCGGCCGCAGGGGTGCTCCGTCGACGGAGCAAGGGAGGCCGGCCTCTGCTACGGGCTTCTCTGCTCCAGAGTAGTCGCGAACATGCTTTATTGCACGTTCGCGACTACTTCCAGCGCAGGAGCGCTCTCTCTGGCGCTGGCAGCTTCTGGTAGATTGCGCTGTAAGTCATCTATGTTTAAACCATTTATTTACTCAGCAAGGACTCACTGCGTGACATTTCTGCATAAAGATTCTATAAAACAAATTATTTTTGAGAATACCAACCATACCAGAGTTACCATACCATACCACAACCTTACATGCAATATACATACAGATTTGGAAAGAGGTCTTTGCTCAGTTGAAGAGAAACATGTGTTGCATGGAAAAAGTCCTACATTCAGTGGCGTCACTAGGACGCGCGTCACCCCAAGGTGGGGGGGCGCGTCACCCTAGTGAGGCTCTGCTATCGGTGCGGCCATAGGCCGCGCCGCGATTTTGGGGGGCGACCCGGCTGCACCCTGCCCCGGGTGCCCGCGTCGCCCTCTGGACGCTCAGAGGCCGGCCCGGGAGCCGGCCTCGGAGCGTCCGACCCCGCCGGCGCTCCATGCAGCGCGTTAATACGGGTATTTTTACAATTTTCGCGCATGTGCAGAGACCGTTTTGAGGGCATTTTACCCTCAAAACGGTCTGCGCATGCGCAAAAATTGTAAAAAATACCCGTATTAACGCACTGCATAGGCCTTCTTTCAGAAGGCCCTGGAGCGCCGGCGGGGTCGGACGCTCCGAGGCCGGCTCCCGGGCCGGCCTCAGAGCGTACGGAGGTGACGCGCGCGGGGGTGCGCGCGTCACCCTCTGGCGGCCCGCCCCCCGCCACGCTCTAGTGACGCCAGTGCCTACATTAAGTCCTCAGCATCAACAGATAAGATATCTGGGGTAAGGACAATGCCTGAAATCTTGGGGAGTCGCTGCAAGTCAAAGTGGACATTACTAGCAGAAAACAGCTAATAGTTGACAATAAAAAGTAGCTTCATTTGGACATTAAAAATAGAAGAAGCTGCATTTGCATTAGTTAAGGAATTAATCAGACATGTATGTTTACTATCCATTTACTGTGGCATTGATTGATGACTTGCATGTGTGAATGAGCCAACACAAAATAATTACTACAGATAGAACTTCCATATTACCTCATGTCAGCTCAGACACACTACTTTTCAATACAGCCAAGTTCACAAACTCATCTGAAAGGCCTCAAACATTACGTAATCAATGAAGTACATAAATGTGCCAACCAGCTGTAAGACTGACAACCCACAAACAAACAAGACAGCAGGCAAGGAAACAGTTATCCTCATTTCTAAGACTAACTAAGAACTAAAGTCCGTGGTGTCCCTTACGTTTGCCATGCTTGGTGCGGCGTGGCAGCCCGAAGCTGGAAGTAACTGAAGTGGCATGATGGTGACATCACGCCATGTCAATTAGTTCTGGGTTGCAGAGCTCTGCGACCCAGAAGTATTCGCTCATTCTGAGCTAGTCCCCCTTGGCTATTTTCGGCTCTGTTTGGTGGCTCTGCCTGCGAGCCGAAGGCGTGAGTCAGAGCAACTTGTGTGCGGTTTCAGCTCACAAGCAAAGCCGCGAAGAGAGCTGAAGGCAGACAAGGGGGTGTCACCCTTTGCTTCGGCTTTTTTTGTGGCTCTGCTTGTGAGCTGAAGCCATGCAAATCATTTCCGACTCGTGGCGTCAGCTCAAAAGGCGCAGGCGGGCCACACGGCACCCCTACCCAGTGCACATCACTCAGTGTGGGCTGCACTCCCTGCTAAAGTTGGCATCCAATAAGGTAGCTTTGTTTGTTTTTATTCAAAACATTATTTGCTTAGTTGGAAATCAATCAAGAGAAATTTTTTCCACCACCTTCTAAGCTCTTACAATCACATTTCCTTTTCCACTCTCTTCCTTTTCCAATCAAGGGAGTGGAAGGAGAAAGAGGAGCAGTAGAGGCAAGTAGGCAGACAGAGTTACCCCCACCAATTGCCCGAGGCAACCACTTCAGTTGGACTCATGGATGGGCCAGCCCTGATCTGTAGCATGAGCTGCTTTTCAGCAGTATAGGCTGATGTGCCAGCTGTGGTCCTTCCCAGATAGATAGTCATCTTATCCATAACAGCCAATTTAAATTACTGTAATGCACTGCATGTAGGACTCCAGTCAGTTCTCTTTATATGCACATTTGCTTATCTGCGAGGGGCAGAACTGCCACCTACCTCTCCGTATCCACGGTCTGCTCTCGCTATCTGCGATCTCATCGGGGCCATTGTTCTCACGGGTGTGTACTTAGCATTTTTTTGTGGTCTCCACATTGCTCTAGGAGTAAATTTCTGTATACTACTATAAAAGGTAATCTCTCTCTTCTGGAGTTGCTGTGTGTGTCTGTCTGTCTGTCTGTCTATGTTCTGCTGAGAAGGGAAAGGTGGGATAAAAATATTTTAAATCTATAAAATTTAGTGGGGCAGTCCACTCTACCACAAACACAAAACATATGCCTCAAGGTGTATGTAAATAACCTTAATGTAGTCACTCTCTAAAACCAATGACGTGTTTTGAGACACCTTCTTCAATTCCAAGGTGGCTATGTGGAGAGATAGTTTCCTTTCTCCAGTTTTTTTTACCACCACATTCTGGCATATGCATAGATGAGGCCTGTCACAATTTACTCACATCTAGTTGCTATAATCATTTGTGCAGACAAAAGACCTGTGCTTATGCCTGTAGTGGGTCTTCCAACACCAACATTTACTAGACCACTGGTGGGATCTGATCAACTGGACTCTAGTCCATGAAAGCTGAGATACCATCTATCAAACACACCACACTTGTAAAAGCTTTTTAAAAAAACTGTCACACTTTTGCCCCATTTTAACCAATCTATACCTCCCCCTCCCTCCTTTATCATATTTTTGTGCCCCTTGCAACTTGATATACAACATATTTTATGGACAGTTCCTTATGTCACAGTAAATCTGCTCATTTCACTCATGTCACAGAACCCTTGAATGTTTTAGCACAGGCAAAATAGCACCTCCCTGTCTTCCCAGAGAACACCAGCTTCTCAATGGCAATATAC
Source organism: Plestiodon gilberti rubricaudatus (assembly GCA_026170595.1). Lineage (NCBI taxonomy): Eukaryota > Metazoa > Chordata > Lepidosauria > Squamata > Scincidae > Plestiodon > Plestiodon gilberti. The sequence continues at coordinate 99,617,103 of JANXHW010000003.1, forward strand.
CGAACACACGGTTCATTGCATCAGGTTATTTAGTCTTTATTATCTACACAAATATTCTTAATCATTTCCCCTCATACCCAGAGTGCTTATTTCTTATTTATAGCTATAAATAAAGAAGCTGGTAAGATAATATTTTACAGACAGTTGTTCCAACGGCACCAGACCCTTTCCAACATTACGAATCAGCATTCCTCTATTTCTCTGCACGTTTTATTATAAAAGAGGTTTACCATAAATACTGGAGTTTGAATTCCACCCAAGTAATGCATTAATAGATACTAAACCATTAATAATTCTTGTACTTTTTTCATAAATGGGCAAAGTCCAATAAATAAACGATAGCTCTTACACGTCGGAGCAGGGTTAACAAGTACCAAGGAGATTTCAAAGACAAACTACTTCCAGGGGCTGCCAGAAGGTAAGATTCATAATGATGCCACAAATTCCAGGGGCCCATTTTTTACTGCCCACCATGGCAAGTATCTGAAATTAAATGCTAAGCAGAAATTTGTCCTGAGCTCTGACATGCAGTAGTTAAGGGTAAACAATCTCTAAAATTAAAAACAGATTCTTGATAATAAATCCCAACGCATATATCTTCATAAGGGACAACTCTCCCTGTAAATCAAAAGCTTAATCCATCCCCACAGAAGCCTATTTCATATCAGAATGGATGATTCATCTAAAATATTTTATCTGTCTCCACTGCTTAATGAATGTTCACAATTAATTCCCATAACAGAAAAATATTTTACAAAATATTCCAAAAAAAGAAGAAGAAAACATCTGGGATCATCATTATGTACCTGGGAATAGGGAGTGTACCTGCATTGAATGGAACATATGAAAATTGTCCCCAGGCACTTGTAATCCAGAGACAAAGATGTACCAGGGGATAGTTTAACATATAAACAGTACTAAGTCAAGTTCCCTCTAAGGCAGAGGTTCCCTAACTCCTGGGAAGGCCCTCCGCTGCTCTAAGTAGCAGCGGGGCCTTCCCAGGGGTCGCGATGACGCGCCCGGGATCGCGCCGCCACCGCCGCGCCCGGGATCGCCCTTGTTACCTTCATTGGTTGGCAGTGGGTGTCCGGCGGGGGTTGTGGGGAGCCTGCGGACCCCTCCGCAGGCCTCCCCAAGCGTCGGAGCAGCGCTCCGACGCGATCGCAACTCACTTCCGGTTTCGCGTAAAACCGGAAGTGGGTTGCAATCGCGTCGGAGCGCTGCTCCGACGCTTGGGGAGGCCTGCGGAGGGGTCCGCAGGCTCCCCACAACCCCCGCCGGACACCCACTGCCCACCAATGAAGGTAACAAGGACGATCCCGGGCACGGCGGTGGCGGCGCGATCCCGGGCGCACCGTCGACGTCACCGCGGGTTGCCATGCCCCTTAAGGGCATAGCAACCCTTTGTTCCCGGCTGGGGCGTCGCAACGCCCCAGTTAGGGAACCACTGCTCTAAGGTGTGCAGCACACCTCCAAGCTGAGCTCCATGCAGCCTGGAGCTCAGCAGCCTGGACGTTCCGTGATAACGTGATGATGTCATTGCTCAACATCCAGAGACAGCCTCACGTCAAGTTGCATTGTTGCACAGCTGCCGAAGGGGTCCACGCACCAGTGTGGATCCCTCAGAGCAGGGGTTCTCAACCAGTGGAACTAGTACCACTAGTGGTACTTAAGCCGACTACTAGTGGTACTCGGACCACCGGAACCCCGCTCCGACATGGTGCTTTTGGTGCCATGTTTTTGCCGTGGTCATGTTTTGGTGCCGCTCCAACACGGCGCTTTTGGTGCCATGTTTTCTTCTGCCTTTGGTCAACCCTTTAGGGAACGTTGAGAAGGTCCTTTCCACTCACCCAGAGCCTCCCACCTGCGTTTTCTGGCCTCCGAAAACCTGAAAACCCAGAAGTAACTGTCATTGTCAGTCACTTCCGGTGGTACGCAGCAGGAGAGTGGCGCCTGAGGTGGTACTTGGCCAGGATGAGGTTGAGAACCCCTGCTTTAGAGGGAATGCTGGCCCTAAGGCCTCAGGCCTAGCTTATACTTGCAGCAGAATGAGGTGGTAGAATCCAGAGGTGGGAGAACAAATTGTACCACTTCAGGCTTTAGGTGGGTGATCATATTATTTTAATGCTTACCTATGTTAATATCTCCCTGTAAAAAGAAAACCAGAACATCTGACAAAGGACTGAGACAAGATCCTTCCCCTGACATTAATTGCAGATAATTTGTGTGTGAAGGACCAATCAAAACTGCATTTGTCCACCAACTGCCTGAACCAGTATAGCTCATTCTACTAAGTTATTTGCACCTCATTCTCATGCACATGTAAAACCAGGCCTCAGCTACAATGTGGACAATTTCTTGACCCTTTGCTTAGGGTCGAACCAGAAATGGCATCTGCTTGTTCATTCATCTGCCCAATCCATCTGCCCCATTCTATCTCATAGGGATAGTGATCTTACTTTAACATAAAAAGAGATGCACAAGTGGGAAGAGCTGAACTCTGCCTTGGGCCTTTTCACCTGCCCTACTTTCTACCCTACCCTTCACTGCTTTGGGCACCTTTCCCACAGCTCACTTCACTTCCAGGGTTGAAAGAAAAAAGTATTTGTGGCAACGAAATGCAGAAATGTAAAGTGAAGGAGGGTTCACTGGGAAAAGTGGTTATGTGATAGAATATTCCAGCTATCTTGTTGGTCCTCTTATCCATCTGAGTAGTACACTGTCCTCTCCGACATCGATGACCAGGATGACAGTGGTCAAATGACCACATGATGAAAGTCCATAGATGGGGGAGTCCACAATTCCCTTTTGACATCCTGGGGGAAGGAGTTGTACAACATTCACAGCTCAATCCTGTATAAGTCAAGACCAGCGGAGTGATCATCAAGAGTAAGCGGCCAAGGCCAGTGCCGCTCTCCCCACCCCAGATCCAGAGGAGGGACAACCAGGGAAGGCGAGTTCCTCGCTGGGTGACGGAGGGATGCGGGGAGGGTGGAACGGGGGTGGGTGGGATTGGTCAGCTGGGTCTGGGAAGGGATCGGCAGTGGTCTCCTCCGCCAAATCCTATCCCCCTTCCTGGGCCTGGCTGCCATTGCACAGCCAGTTCGAATGTGTATCAGAAAAATAGCTGGCGCACATTTGAGTAATCCCATCGGGGCAGCTGGGGTACTACTTGGGTACTACTACGAATGTCCCCTTCCCCCGAGGAGAGCTCCAGCCACACTGGCACTGGGCCCTATCTGGATAGGATGCAGTGCGGGCTCTATGCCTGTGCTGCAGCCTAGCTAGACAGAATTGGGCTGTCAGTAGTGTACAAGAGAAAAAATGCTGGATCCAAAACTGCCTTTCATCATGTACAAGTTGTCTGACATCCATGAAAAATGTGTTTTATCCCTTGATGAATTTTAGGTATTAGTTAAATATCAACTTGCCCAATCCAGAAATTTCACACTTTTTTTTTCTGTTCGTACATGTATGAGAGGAAGAGTTTGTTTATGTAAGATGCCAATAAAGGTTTTGGAATTTGGAGAGGAAGAGGAACTGACACCTTTAATGATGTAAATGATGTGGTGCTTGGGAGGAATCCAAAGCTTAAATTTCAATATACTGTATAGTACTAATCTTTTAAAGTATACAGCTATTATATACATGGAGTATGATCCTGGCAAAGTTGAGCTTTTATATCCCATTGGGAAAGATTTAAGCTCATTCCTATCTTTCTTATTGTATGAAAAGGACTTTAAATTGTTCATCTTAGGACTGGATCTTAGGGTCAGTTTACATGTTATATTAATGCATATTTTGATCCTGAGTGTGTAGTTTGTCCGTCCCCCCCCCCCATTAAATTGCAGCCATGGAGGGTCTGGGATTGCACTGAACAGAAATATTTAACATAATATTTAACCCCACTGACACAAATGGCAGTTTCACTCCCCAATCTGCGGGGGGGGGGTGTCATTTTCATTGGGGCTGTAGCTGATTGAGAAAGGATTAAATACCCTCTGCTCTGGTTCTGATACAGATTCTGCTCTCGCAGCAGTTGCCATTTAAGTGAACACAAACACAGGGTCAAATTATACATTTAGTGTAATGTGTAGTTGACCCTTGGGGCACGGTAAGGAGAAAAAAATGTTTATTTTGCACATTGTGTGAGTTGCTATCTAGCCCAACTCTTGGAGTGGGTTTAAAATCTCAATAAATATGTTCATAGCATGGGAGCAATATTTTATACGAACACTACATTTCCAAGGAGTGACAAATACAACTGGAACATGAAGAACAATCTTGTCTCCAGCTTCTTAACAGATAATGACTTCAAGGTCATTCCATTAGTGATCACGGCAGCTTTTAAATGAAACACATATAACCCTAATCCAATTAATGAAAGTATCCTACATTCCTTATACATGCTAATCTTGAATGAACGCTTAAACCTTGGTCATTCACCAGAGCATGCACTATAAGTCAAAATCAGAGGAGCACAATAACATTACTGAATGGGGGACAGGAGGTGGAAGAGAAAGCGTGCTTAGCATCTTTCAACCACTTTCCATTTCGTCAGTGCTCACAGATATTTATTTTGTTTGCATCAAAGTAGAATACATGAAAAGGCTCTTATAAAACATGTGCAGATGGAAAGCAAAGATAAAGAGCAAATGCATTTTGCCTTAAAAGTTAAATTAAAAACCACCTGTCATAGGAACCCAGTACAGTACACTATCTGCTAATTTTGTGAGTTCTCCTGAATGCCTATTCATCTCCTATTTATATTTCCTTCCCTGCTTTTACTGCTAAATTTTAGATTGCAAGCTCTTCTAAGGGAATGGACCCACCTTCTGTTGTCTGTTAATGTGTGAAGTGCCATGGACATTGAAAGGATAAATACATAATAATTTATTTCTCATTTTCTTTGGATACCTCCACTTGGCATTTTAAGTTTTGTTTTTATTGGTCTCTCTTCTCATATTTTCTTTTCCTTCTTTACACATTTAGCTATGTATCCCACCCCACCATTCACTCCTCTTTCATCCCATTTATTCCCTTCGTCGCTCATATTTTCCAAATCTCATTAAAAACTTGAAAATTCCATACGGGAAAGAAGTGTCCTGTTAAAAGTTGTTCTAGCAGGAGTTATCAAGTTATCAAGGCAATGCTAAATTGCAAGAAATGATTCGACTAGATTAAAATACTTATTAGTTTGCAATGTTTCTCTGAAAAGGTGAGCTATTTATTAAATTCAGGTTAAGTTGCCAACCCAATTATATTTTCATTTATCTCGCTTTAAAAACACTCCCTCCAAATATTACATCTGTTTAACATTTAATAATCTACACAATTATAATTTTTCTTCCACCTTAAGCAAAAAAAGTATACAAAGCTGCTTATGGTAACTGAGAAAAGCAAGGTTTCAAAGGATAGCTTTGTAGCACAGTCAAAAATCACAGATGCCGGGAGGTCACACATAGCCCTGGATGGTAAGCAAGTTATGGAGATCCTCACTTGTGAACAGTAGGAACAAGCTTGTTTGCTCCAGGCTCAGGAGTTTCTCTAACCCTGCTAGCCATGTGGCATTATCAGGCTACAGGCAGAGCCCTGGAGATGAAAAGATCAGGTCTGTAGGGTGCAGGGATGTGGATCACGTCTCTGACTCCAAGTCTCAATTCAAGTCCCAAGTCTCTGACTCCAAGTCTCAAGTCAAGTCTCAAGTCTTTGCCCCCAAGTCCTGAGTCTTTGGTTGCGAGTCCCTATCTAATGGGGAAAATGGGTTTCAACCGGAATAAAATTCGACTTGTCGTAAAAGGATCCAAGTCTCGAGTTGAGTCTTTTACAATCACCGAGTCAAGTCATTGACACGACTTGAGTACGACTCAAGTCCAAGTAAATAGAATCAACTCTACATCACTGGTAGGGTGAGAGCTGGAATGGACAAAGTGTTGGATCTGGGACCCAAAATTTTCTCATGGACTGTTTGAGTGACATCAGGCAAGTAGTCTGTAAAACTGGGAACAACAATGACCTATCTGGGAGGGAGGGAAATAGAGAATGTATTATTAGATAATGTATTATTATTGTTACTGTTATATCGTACTTCATCACAGCCTATGCTGGGCTGGCTATATTCTGCAATTCAGGATCTAGCCAAGATACTGAGAATCACAGAGATATCATCTTACTGTTCCAAGCAACATTGTTTTCTGGAGCTGAGCTGCTGTAATTTGCTCAAGGCCAAGAATGCCAAGGTGTTTCTTCAGACTGCTAGGCACTACTCCGCTCTGAGGGCTCCAATGATAATTAGCACAATATTGACCTTCTTCTCCCAGAGACACCCAAATTCTACTTGCAGGTCTCGATATCTTGGATATCAGAATCACTGGATTCTGCCCATATCTCTAAACATGTTCAGTATTTTTTTTTTAATTGTCTCTTTTTTCAAATATGTTTTTAATTTGCTTTTGTTGTTTTACCACATTTTTATCTAGTTGCTGTAACTCATCTTGTATTTATTTTTAGAAATATGGGGTATAAACAATGGCGACGCGACAGCCTGGGGGAGGGGAGGCGGCGTGACATTGTCACCGCAAGCTACGTCACCCCCAGGCCTTGATGACGCCGGCAGCGGCGGCAAAACACTAACAAAGGGTCGGGTGGGCAGGCACTTTTTTGCGCCGCGCTTTCCCTTCCCATTTCCACCGATACGGCGGGGTTGTTACTCCCCGCTTTCCGCCCAGGGGCATATTGCCAATTGCCCTGCTAAAAGCTGAGCTCCTGCAGTCTGCAAGCTAGTGGAAATATAGGGAGATAAATATTTGAGTGTCTTTTTTATGGTGTGTGTTTTTCCAAGTCCATCAATGACAAGTAGTTGGGGCAGGTGAAGGCTGGGTCACATAACTAAGCCCCTCAAGTCTTGAGGCTATTCATTAGGGCTGCCTCATTACGAGAAATGGATTGAGTTTTTTGCAAATTTGGGAGCCACTGGTTTAACTCTTCTCCTTGCACTGTTTTCCTGACAAAATTCTCCCAACCCAAAGTGGTTATTTGCTACAAATGATCAATGCCTCTTAAGCACACAACTGGAACACTGGGTGAACAAAGCTGGAATACATCATGAAAAAGGGTCGAATGAGATGCTCCTACAATTGCAATCAGTGACATTTGGCAGCGGGGGACTGCACATCCTAAAACCTAGTCAGCCACAGTTGATCTGCAAGACTGTGCCAGCATAAGGCTTAAGATGCAAGTTAGCAACACCTTGGTGATTTAGGTCACCATGGCACAGCATTTTCCCAGTACCTAGCCTACTCACAGAAGGGAGGAGTCATAACAAAACCCAACAGCTGCTACCATAAGGTGATGTCCTTGGATGCTACTGTGTGTCTTCACAGTTCGACCACTAGCTGGCCAGCTGAGTGGGACTGCTGCCAATTTGCAGGCTGCGGGCAGTCAAACACACACATTAGCAATCCATCTACATCAAATTATCATTGAATTAGGACAAGCACCAAGTACCACAAAGGGATCAAATATTCCCAACTTCCCACCAAGGAACAGCCAGAGTTCCCCTCTCACATCCTCACACACACACATGCCTACACAACTCTTCACAACTCCTTCCTCCGTGCATGGGGCAACCTTCTCAAATGGAAGGGCGAGTTAACGATTTTAAAGAAGTGCATCAATTTCTGCCCCACTGTTTTGTTTAAATTATAGTGTACTGAAGCATCTGCCTTCTAAACTCTCTCCTACATTACTTACTTAGACCTTCAAGGTATGCAACACAGAGCATGCTCCTAAATGCAGGACCTTGTGAAAGTGACAGTATGATGAAAGGAACAGATGAAAGCAGAGAGCCAGACTGGTTATGAAAAATCACTGGCTGGCCTCACATCGTCATTGTTTTTAAGTTTAGCAATGGGCTAATGCACATTTTAAAGCATTTCAGAAGGCAGTAACTAAATGCAAGAGGAAAATATACAACACATCAGAGGGGAAAACCCCACCAAGATCTGAATGAGGCAGGAACTAGAAACAATCCTTGTTCTGAAAGCACACAGAGATCAACATTAGCTACCAGGCCCAAATTGAACACACAATCACACATACATACACTGTCCGTTCTGCATCCCTTGTCACACATAGACACACAAGCTCACTTGTCCCTGTATGGATGCCTTTCAGTGACTGGCATAAACGCAACTGTGCATTTGTTTTTACCTACAATGTTCAGTTTTTGATTACAGCTGCACAGAATTTTCACAAGGCTCAATTTTCACATGGAGACCAGCATTTTTCCCCACTGAATCACTATTCCTACAACTACTCATCATCACCATTATCTATACACAGCCTCAGTGTGCTCAAAGAGCTTCACATTCACTCACTAATCCTTGCAACAACTCTGTAAGGTAGGCAAACATTATCAACACTACAAAGGGCAGAGGCTGAGAAAAAGAGCAGCTTGCATGCAGCCTCATGATTTGTAACTGAAGTAAGATGCAGAGATTGTAAAAAGCCATGACTCTACACCTCCTCTTAGCTTAAGGGCCAACTAAGCATTTGATCATTTGATTTTGCCATTTAATCATTTGATTTTGTCTGTAAACTTTGTGAACTTTTTGTTGAAAAGCGGTATATAAATACTGTTAATAATAATTAGCAGCTCTTTCTTCTCAATGCAAACAGTGTGGGCCTCTCCCTTAAACAAACAAACAAAGTCTGCAACAATCCCGCCAGTATGTGCAGTGGACAGATTGTTAAGGTTAGAATACCGAAATCTTGGACCACGGAGAGCTCACCAGCGAATTTTTGTTGTTCAGTCGTTAAGTCGTGTCTGACCCTTTGTGATCCCATGAACCATATCCCGCCAGGCCTTCCTGTCCTCCACTATCTTCCTGAGTTCGCTCATTTTCATGTTCGTTGCATCGAAAATTGCTGCTAGGAAGAACTAGGAAAAATGGTGGTAACTCTAGCCATAGTGCTCACTGGGGGACCAATCCTACCCAACTTGCCAGCACTGATGCAGCCCCGAGGTAAGGGAACAAATGCTCCTTTACCTTGAGGAGGCCTCCATGACTGCCCCACCACCACAGGATTCAGCGCACACCCTGTTGGCACGGCTGCATCAGTGCCAGAAAGTAGGCTAGGAGTTTATCAAGACTATGCATACTCTAGTCTAGGGCCAAGAAACACAGTTCTGTGGCCCATATTTAAGAAAATCAGTTTTGCACAGAACCTTGTTTATTTTTGTATGATAATAAATTTCTGCTCTCTGCTAGTCTTTAGAGGAGAAGTGAAGAACTATCCAGGCTACTTTGGCCCTACACTGACCACTGAAATCTTGCATAACATATGAACATGAGAAAGGTTCTGCTGGATCAGGCTAAAGGTTCAGCATCCTCATTCCCACAACCAACCACCAGCTGCCTCTGGGACACCCCCAAGCAGGCGAGAAACACACTTTATTCTTACTCCGCCTATCCCTTTTTGGCAGCTTCGCGCATTTCACCAGGCATTTCCCACATGTTTTGTAACGCTATGCACTAGAAGTTTGCTTCTCAGAGCTTTGAATTTTATGCCCAGCACCAAATCCTGGGCTTGCACCGAATAATAAAAGACATGTAAGCAGGGATGTGGATCAAGTCTCTGAATCCAAGTCTCGAGTCAAGTCCCAAGTCTTTGGTTGCGAGTTGCGAGTCCCTATCTATTTAATGGGGAAAACGGGCTTAAACCTGAATAAAATTTGACTTCTTGTAAAAGGCTCCAAGTCTCGAGTCGAGTCTTTTACAGTCGCCGAGTCAAGTCCGAGTCGAGTCATTGACGCGACTTGAGTCCGACTCGAGTCCGAGTCAATAGACTCACGTCTACATCACTGCATATAAGCCTGCACATTTTAATGTTTATTTTCAGTGAAATATAAAATGCTGTGTAGTAGAAAAGTGTCTAGGATTCGTTTCCAGAGGTTTTCTATCGCACTATTTCAGGCCTCATGTTGCCTCTTCCTTCTTCAAATTATTGTGGGCAATGCAAGGGAAGTGTCAAACCCTGGGCAATGAAGAGTTAACTAATATTTCCATGAGTTGGCAAATGTTCAGTCAAAACCTGGCCAACTGCCTGTTGTTTACTGAAGCTAAAGAAGAAGCATCTGCAACATTACCAAAAGCATATTGTAAAAGGCAACACATGCAAATTAAACCTCTTGAGCTATGAGTAAATTGCTGGGAAAATTTATAACTCATTTAATAAAAACTGAAGTAAATACATTGCCTTGGCTCCAAGGGAGAACAGAATATTTCCCATGATTCTCTCTCCTCCCGACCACTGGGAGAGAAAAAAATCCTACAGCCAGATTACTACAGTATTGAATTTACTATTACACTAGGTTTATTGAATTGTTCCTACGATTGCATATTATTACTGAGTATATTTGAACTAGTTTAATTTTGAGTGTGTATGATTTTTCAAAATTTCAGCTTAGAATCATCTTTATGTGGCCCTGTGTGGGCATAATGCTTAATAAATGTTTATTTCTCTTAACCATGATTAAGCATTATATCTGAATATACAAACCATGGTTAAGAACTAGCTACAAACTAGGATGTGAAACCATGTATTTGCAAATCATATGGTGTCTTAAACACAGTTAAGTGGTCCATCTTGAACAAACCATGGTGAAACAAATCATGCTTTCCTAGCCTCTCCAGTCCCTGTGCTTGCAACATGACAATGTACAGGCAGTCCTCACTTAACATTGCAGATAGGTTCCTTGAAACTGCGACATTAAGTGAAAACAGTGTATAATAAAACAAATGCTTATTGGTGGCTCAGTGACGCTCTGGGGGGCTCTGGCGGGTTTCAGAAGCTACTTCTGGGACTGTGACTCACTTCCTAGGCTTTCTTCTCATCTCAGAATGCCTTGCAAGGCATTCTGGGGCAAGAATAAGACCAGGAAGTGGGTCGTGACCCAGAAGCAATCTGCAGCTTCAGCAAAGACGTTAAAGCAAAACGACGGATACCAAAACAACGTGAGGACTACCTTTATAGACTTTGAGGGCAGGCCTTAGCTAGGTAAACTAAACCATTTGCTAGGTAAACTGCAGATTTGGGATCTTAATCAGGGTTAAGGGAACAAAATATATTTGGCTCTAACATAGTTAAGCATTAATGTCTACACAAGGCCATTTCATTTCATATAAAACAGCAATCCAAATACCAATTGTCAGCTGCTTGTAACAAATGGTGTGCTGGTCCGAGGATTGTATTGCTTATATAGTTAACAAGCTAACTTAATAAAAAATCAACATGACTATGAAAAAGGCATGGTTGTATGTCACACATAGCTGCTATAGCCATGGAGAGACATGTCAAGAACAGACTCTGCAATGAACTCCTAGACGGGGTGGGCTCTGCACTAAAATAAAAATATTTTTTAATGAAATCCAAATTCTGCATCCTGTATCTGTTGTGCACATTTTCATAGCTCCTCTTCAGCTGTTTCTGCTAGGACTGCAATGTTTAGCTGATTAACACAATAGATTAAGTCAATGTTTTGATCTATGAACTAAAGCAGAGGTTCCCAAACTTCCAGGTAGAGATTTCCATGCTGTAAGTTGCTGTGGGACACGGACACGGACACCCGACAGCAGCTACAGCACTCCCCGGGATTGCACTGGAACCTGGAGAAAGGAGTGCTCTTTTTTTACTCACCAGGGCTTGTGCTGGCCTTCTGGAGGGTGGAGGAGTCACGCAGACCCCTCCGCAGGCCTCCCCGCACCCCAGATTTGCTTCCAAAGGTGATTTAAAACTACTTCCGTTTTTCGCCACCCTCTGGAGGGCCAGCATAAACCCTGGTGAGTAATAAAACCCACCTTCTCCCCCCAGTTCCAGCACGATTCCGGGAGTGCTGTTGCACATCGCTGCATGTTGCCACCCACCCTTAAGGGGCTAGCAACCAATTTTTCCCAACTGAGATGTCACGACGCCCCAGTTTGGGAACCTCTGAACTAAAGGGTTGCCCCCAATCCATCAGCACTTTTTTTAAAAAAAAGTTTAATTGTTTTTAATACAAGTACTTATATCGAATGTGTAATGCAATAAAATGTTTGATAAATGTTTACATAATATCCGAAACAATGACTTGTTAAAACTGCAGGCAGCAAGCACCAACTTAATAAAGGGGAATGGCTCCTCTAAAAAGATGTCTACTGTGATATGCGTACATCATTTAAAAACAATGCATAGTTTTTCCTCCAAACATATTTTTCTTCATATGCAAATCAATGTCAATTTAATTAATGTACATAAACTCATACCTTTAATAGGCCAAGGTTTCTTTACTCAGGGGACAGGTTTAGTTTTTGCTAGCTACGACCAAGCAGCTACAGAGCCCACATGTAAATCTTGTTCAACACCCCCCCCCCTTCAAAAAAAGAAGGCTTCTGAGATTTCACCAGACATATCCAACACACTTTCAAGCTTAGTTCAGCAGCCCTAAGGACTAGAAACTTCATTTAAAATTAAAAAAGAAGATTCCTGTAATATAGCAATACCTTGACTTTCATCGCTTTGCTCTCTCAGCCGATGTCAATTATAACCACATTTCAAATTTCGTCCACGTGCTTTCCTCTTTTGTCTGATTTCATCCAACCTTCCACGACATTTGTCAACATTCTTATGTTTATTCTTTTATTTCTGTTTATTTTGGTTTTGCACGCATTCACATGTGTTATTTAGTTAGCGATTTACATTTTTCACAGGCCAAAATAAATTTGCAAGTTAAATAAGACTATGCTTTGACATTCATCCATTCTTGACTTTCATCCATGCTCTGGTCCCTAACCAGATGAAAATGCAAGGCATTGCTGTAGAAATCTGTTTAAATCTTTTCAACTGAAAACAATGAGACTTCAGAGTGCTGAACTTTAGCTGGAATGTGTCCATATTGTTCCGATGACAATGAATAACCTAAGAAGCCTTTTTATCTATGGCGCTGTTTTTCTTTAATCAATACAGTAACACACCTGAGATACAAGTAGATGCATAGGTCATTTCCCAACAAAAGCTCTACATCTAATAATAAAAACAGAAAATTATTATTTTTGACATAACGTTCAGCACCTTTTTCCTATTTCTCATTTTTTGCCGTCAATCACAGTCGGAGGAGTTCTGTGACTGATGTGTGCTGACTGACAACAGAAAGAAAAATTTTGAGGCGTTAGCGAAATGACAGAGCTGTCGTGGCTGCCTCAAAAATGAAAAAGAATAGATAACACTCTAGGAGCAGGGAGAAAGTCATAGACAGACAGCAGTGATGTCCTGTTAGCACAAGTGTTCAAAGTCCCATCTGGCTTATTTTGAGTAGTTTGGCCTCTCTGGCTGACATGGTTAAAAGGAAGCCAATTTCTACAGCCAAAAGACATGAATAAGTAGTGGGGTCAGCAGCATTTTCTGATCTCCTCTGAATTGGATGGCGACAAAGATTTTGGACTAGATGTTTGTTTTTTAATGTTACTCTTATGTGGCTACAAGAGTCAAGGTGGGTGTCAGGACTTGCGGTGTAGAAGCAGACCTGGAAGCGAGGCAGACACATTGACAGCACCTCAGACAGAGGCCAGAGCTAGCAACATTACAGAACCAGGTGAGACCCTATACACTCCCTTGTCAGCGCAATCCTAACCAACGTTCCAGCGCCGGTGCAGCTGCAATGCAGCCCCGAAGTAAGAGAACATGTTTCCTCACCTTGAAGAGGCCTCCATGATTGCCCCTGCACTGCAAAATGCAGTGTGCGCCCTGTTGGCATGGCTACACCAGTGCTGGAAAGTTGGTTAGGATTGCTCTGTGTGTCACTTGAACTCTGCCAAGCAGTGAGCTGTAATGGCCTTCTAGCCATTTGCAACGGTATTGCAATTTTTTTTTATTTGAGGAATTTATACCCTGGCCTTTCTCCCAACATGGCAACCAAGGCGGTTTCCAGAATTAAAACATGTTAAAATACAAAATACAATAAAATAATTAAAAAACAAAGCAATTAAAACAATGAAAACAAACACCAATGGGTCACCTTAAGATTACACAGCCCACCATGTCAGCAATCGAACGCCAACTTAAATAAAAATGTTTTAAGGCCCCGCCGAAAGACCTCCAAAGATGGCAAATGGCCAGTAGAGAGCAGAAAGTACAGTTCCTTCTTCTAGATCTGATGGTGTAGCGAGTAACACACCTATGATCTGCTATTAGAAATGAAGCCAAGACTCCTGGCATCATCTATGCTCACACCTTATTTCACAGGTTCTGCACATTTGTTAATGCTTTAAATCCTGCAAAACTAATTAGACCAAAGACCATGGGACAAAGGAAATAAGTGTATATACTTATTATAAAATAAGAGCAGGAGGTGTGGTCTGGGGGTTGAGCTGCCTCTTGCCTGAAGAAAGCCAAGACAAGACCAGTTTGGTCGTGCCCTGGATGGGAAACTGGAAGTTGCCAACAAGCTGAGATAGCCTGCGTTAACCCTCTGTGAGAAAGAGGAGTCACCATCGAGCAAGCTTGGAAGGAGAGTGCTGTGCAACCAGAGCGATAGTCACACCGTTGAAGGGAAACATCTGGAGAATGAAAAGGGTTCTATGCGAATAGAACATTATTGTAAAAACCTCTACAGAGGGTTAGAAAACCCTGCCTATGTAAACTGCCTTGAATAAAGTCTGAGGAGAAATCTGACAACAAGAAAGGTGGTATATAAATACAGATTATTATTATTATTATTATTATTATTATTACCACCACCACCACCACCAATAATGGCTTTGATTCCACAGTTTAAGGTGAAAATTCTTGAAAACAGTTGTCACTATACAGTCTCCAATTATGATAAACACACCACCACCACCACTTTCTATAGCATAGATCTTTTACCCAATTAAAAACTGATGAACAAGAAACAGTACAAGAAACAAACAAACAAACCAGAATAGGCAATATTGGTTTAATAAATTTCTCCCTCAGAAGAAGAAGAAGAAGAACGGGCATGTTCTATGCTGGGGATGAATTTTATTTCATCTCCCTTGACAACATAAAAGAAGCCACCTTTTGACGTCACCCACAGGAGCAAATCATCCTCCCCAAGGAACTCTGTTAGGAAAAACACACACACACACACACACACACACACACACAAAACTGGCAGTCATAGACATCAAATGGTAATGTTAAAGCATAACAAATTATAGTTTCTCAGCTCAAGTATTTTCCATGGAAACCTATGATAGATGTGTTTGCCAGACCAGGAAACCCCATCACAGCATGCTTAAAAATCTCCTTTTTTGTTACAACCCACAAATTTCTACGGGATTGCTGATTGATGTAACCCTCAGATTAGAAATACACAACATGAAATAAAGTTCCCAGAGTGGAAAAAAGGAACTCCTTGATGAGACTGTTGAAAGAGCGATAAAAGCTTCACTCAAGGACTCCACTTTAGTATCAGATTGTGGGAAACTTTCATTTAAACAGCCCAATGGAGTCCATTAGCCATCAATCTGCAGGCACTAAATAAACCCTTAACACCTCTTCTTAGAAACTGCAACATAATCATCCAACCATCCTGCTGGAGTAACTGACAAAAAGAGCTGTTGAAGATTGGAGAAAGTTTATAGGGGGAAAAAGAAATTTCCTCCCAATACAACTGCCCACAGTAAAACCATGCAATTTTATTTCTTCAATGGCCAGTTTAGTAAGCACAAAACAAAGATAGCATCACTTCAAACAAACAAGACAAGGAACACACACACACACACACACACACACACACACACACACACACACACACACACACACACACACACACACACACACACACACACACACAGAGAGATAATGTTTTTTAGTGGTATATGTACTTTCATAGGAATATGCAACCAGTTTATTTTCAAGATGCTAGTTATATCCCAGGCAATTCAAATGCATAAACCCTATTTGACCAAAACTGGATTAAAAAATAGAGCTTATCTACACTCTCTATTCACTGTAGGTCAGTACTGAACGGGCTTCAAATTTAGCCTACAGCTTACTGTACCTTCAGGATTTTTTCGAACATTATATTGTTAAGTACACATTCTTTAAGGATGCACCTAAAAATGTGAAGCATGAATGTGACAATTGTGCTTGGAAACTGATATTATACAAGTAACATATTATAATATAAGATATTATATCAGAGAGCTAGGGTGGGGTGCATCACTCTGTTGAGGGTACAACAATGCAAGTATGGGTAAGTTGTGCTGCTTTAAAGAGGGACAGTCATTCTTGCGCCAACAAAAATACCACAAAAGCGGATGGAGAACAGAAGCAACAAAAATTAATCTGGGACTGCAAAACATTCACAGATCAGTTTGATATCCATCAAATTTCAGATGCTCAGTGCTAACAATGTTACTATGGAGAAATACATGTGCGGATACAGGCATTCACACTGTTTGTGTAGGATTGTTGAATATTGACTTTCACCAGATTTTGACCATTCATTACAACACTGCCTTTGATTAGCCATTGTGTAACAGAAGAAAAAACACAAGCACAAGTTATCAACACTAGCAACCAGGGATGTGGATCAAGTCTCTGACTTCAAGTCTTGAGTCAAGTCTCAAGTCTCTGGGTCGAAGTCTCAAGTCCCAAGTCGTTGCAACTCGCAACCAAAGTCTCGGGACTTGGGGGTGAGTCCCTATCTATTTAATGGGGAAAATGGGTTTCAACTTGTCGTAAAAGGCTCCAAGTCTAGAGTCGAGTCTTTTACAAGCACCGAGTCAAGTCATTGACACGACTTGAGTCCGACTCGAGTCCGAGTCAATAGACTCAAGTCTACATCACTGCTAGCAACTGACTTTCATGGAAAACCTTTTTGAAAATTGGTGGAAGACTGGGATTTGGCAAAAGCTGCATAGGCTTTTTCAACTCTAGTGAAAAGGACTTCATGTTTTACTTACGGCCCAATCCTAACTGTGCCACCTGATGGCAGTGCACCTCCCGTGCTTGCGCTGACGGCCATAAAGCAGTTAGCGCCAATCGCAAAAGCCTCCCCACAAAAGGCTGCCATGTGCCGCTGCATCAGCAGGGTTGTAAAGGTTAGGATTGGGCTCCCAGTCACCTTATTCTCATATAGGTCTACTCTTGGCATTCAAAAGAATTACTAGATCTGAGCTGAACGTTCCTTGGAGAACAAATTTTGGTTTGATATCATCTATTCATATAGTCCTGCTGTTGACGGTGCTTCTTGCTGCTGGACACCGTTTCTTCAATATTTCCTCCTTCTTTCCCCAAAGATGCTAAAGTGAGGTCAGGAAACATTACTTTCTGTTCCTACTCTCAGTCTAAAGTTTCATAACACATGACTTGGAAGAAATGGCAGCCAGCAACATGAATGGCACCCCTGCTAAGTAGGTTGAACAATTTGCTGTGTTTGTGTGTCCAGCTCAAATGTCTCCTCTACTTTGCACCATGCAAACAAAGTCCATTGGCTTGCAGTGGTTCCCGAAGTGGGAGGAGCGGCTCCCAGGGGAGCCGCAGAAACCAGTCAGGGGGGCCGCAGAGTGCCACAGAATCCTCTCGGCAATGCCAACTGGCAGGCATCAACTTACTGTAATGGGGAGCTGCAGTCAATGGTAGCCAATGGTAAAGGAAGCCACAGTTCAAAAACGTTTGGGAAACACTGGGCTAATGTGTTAGTAGCACCAAGAACTGCACAGGACAGATACTGGAAGAAGGTGGTGGCTCCATAACTGAATGGCAAAGAAAAATCTTGGACATTGTTGAAGTGAAAACAGAAACTGAAATTATACAAAGCTGAAATGAAGGCCACATAGCACAGGGCTAGGTGGGCAAGTGCAACATTTTCTAAATTGACATAATACAAAAGAATCCCCAGAATAGCAAGTCTTTGCATGCAATGTTTTATACTAATAATTTCTTGTACTTTTTTCACCTCTAAATAGAAAGTTATAAAAATATGTTAACACAAGAAAATTCTCTCCCTTATACATAACATTCTAAAAACAGGCCTTTCAAGACGGATAAGAGATACTTCTTCATACTTTAAGTAGATAATTAGCTTGTGGAAATTCCTGTTTCGTGATGTTGTGCCGACTACGAGCTTAGATGGATTTTTAAAAATAGGTCTATATTAATCATGATAGTTAAATGGAATCTCCAACATTCAGAGGGAATGCTCCGCTACTTCATTATCAGATATTGGAAAAGCAGCAAAGGAGGCCCATCACTCTCATGTCCGCTTGAGAGTCTTCTAGAGGTAGCGGATAGTCTTTAGCAAGGCAATTCTTATAACCAACAGTCATGGCCAATAGGTGTGAAATCAGAAGTCAGCCAGGTTGATTGGGCACTGACTGAGGTTGGGCCCACAACCTCCCAGGGGCCCAACCAGCTGGCTGTTGAAGCCCCCCTGTGCAGAGAGTTGACCAACTCACACTGTCGCTGCCTTGTCCTGTCCTCCTCCATCCTTACATGGTCTTCAGAGGCCACCATGATGTCACATTCATGTGCACGGAGCATGGGAGAGGACACTGCTAGGACACCCCTTCTTCACTGCCGCCAGAGTGTGGAGGAAGCAAAGTTCTCCCTGCCTCACACTGTCTCCAACCCATCCCAGTCAGGGAAAGGAAGAAGAGTGATCTTGGAGGGCGCCTTCCCCCCAGCACTGCTGGAGCACCAAGGGAGAGGCATCTTCCCCCGAGATCACTCCTTTCCATTTCCCCAGTCTGGCCAGGGAAACAGAGTGGAGTGGTCTTGGAGGGCACTGAAGGAGAGGCATCCTCTGCTAAGCTCAATCCTCTCCCTGACTTGGTCTATCTTGGATGATGTGGGAGTGTTTTGCAAGTGTGCACACAAGAATAGGGTTTAGCTCAAATGTCCCCAAGACCCTTGGTGCCAAGTGCCCACTGATGGCCATAGCCCTTCATGAACCACACACACTTCTGGTTGCCACTTTCAGCAGCCCAAACAACATAACAGGACTACATAGGTGCTATTTTAACATCTAATACAAAGAAAAACTGTGGTGTTAAACCATTCATCTATGAAGAAAGCAATGTTTATAACACATTATCTATTCCAATATTGGTCTATCACCTTGGGAAACAAACCCCCTACTGTAATCTCCATTTCTTTTCCCACAACATTTGGTGGAAGGAATCTTTACAACTTGCAATTGCAAATGTTGCATCTTGTTTGACACTTTGGAAAGTTTCTTGGGTTAGCTCATTAATATTAGATTCCATCAATAAATCAAGTCAGATGCCAGAGTAACTTCTTCCTTCCTAGCTTCAGAGATACTGGCTTTGGAAACCTTGTTTTCCCAATTTCCAAAGCCAAAATTCTTGTTTGGCCAAGTCAGATTCAGCCAGGGTTGAATGCAATGCAATCCAGAGAGAGAAGCCGAACACTGAGAGCTCTTCCCCAGTGAAATTGATATCAATGATGGCTGGGAATGGGCAGGAGAGATCTACGTTCAGGTGGGGAAGGACATCAATTCCTTATGCCCCTGGCTCTGGTTCCTATAACCCCCATACATCAGGGCACCCCAATTATCCTTACTGCATCACTGCTGGCATTATATCAAACATTATTGTGCATGCATCTATGTTTAAAATGGCTGTTATAAAGTGAATACATCCAGCAATAGCGCTCTCTCTCTCTCTCCCCCCCCCCCCCGTCTGGTCTAATAGCTAAAATATTGGACTTCCACCAGGGAGACCTGGGACCAGATCCCCATTCAGTCATGAAATTCATGGGGTGGCCTTGGATCGGTCACTCTTTTTCAGCCTACCTTATGGTATTGCAATATTAAATGGGGGAAGGGACATATCCCACCCTGAGCTCCTTTGAGGAAAGGCAAGATTAAATCATTTACATCATATTGTATATATTAGCTAGTGCCCACTTTATGCACATTGCAAGCCCAGTATGATTAAGGAATGGGGAGAAGATATCTCCATCTAAAACAGGAGGCATGCCAGGCACAAGGAGACCTGCCACATCACACCAGGAAAAGATCTCCATTTCCTTCTCCCTTTACAATCTAGCCTCCCTAACCTAGGGCTCCATGGGGGGAGGGGGGAGCAATGGGCTCTACTGACTTTGCATTCACAGTGTGCCAGACTACTTTCCTGACATAAAGAATGGTGGAGGCCAGACTAGTGAGACCACATTGTGCTTTAGAGTTGACCGAGAATGGATTCAAGATGTTTTTGTCCATTAGGTTTCCCAGTGTGCCTTTCCCACTTTAACCCAAGCTCCATCGGTCTTGCCTTTAAGTGCCCGGAGTCTCACCAAATCATTGGGATCACATTATAACTGCCTCTTAACCTCTTCCCCCTTGTATCACCTTCATGCAGCTAGACAAATCAGCCATGTCACCAGTGACAGTCATCAAATGGCCACATTATATTTCCCCAAAACCAATTCCACAACTTATTGAAGGTTTACCCACCAGACATCCTGAGGCTTAGACCCTGAGATGGAGAGCACAAAGCCTAGGGCTAGGCGCTAAGGGATGGAGCTTGGCAG